>JABCPV010000440.1:0-21616 GCA_016584345.1 Suillus ampliporus | reverse complement strand
CAGAAGTTAGACGGAAGCGCGATCAAAATCGGGCAACATGCTCCACTTATGAAGTCAAGGCAGGCGGGCTCGACGACCTGCTAATTACTACCAAAGACAAATTGGTTCAGTTCTCGCCGCAAGACATACTCGGCAGACATTATTGCTCGTCCGTCCGTGGAATCGTCGTGATCTCGGGCTGCCCGACCTTGCAGATGATCATGATGCACAGAGCATGTATGGGTCTCTGTTAGATGAACCACTCGACGGGCATCGTGGAGAAGATGAGCTGGTTGTTCAGTCGCGAGAGTTAAGGTTGATTGTTCACCTTGGACAGCCTTTCGGCGCACTTTTCCTAGCGCAGCAGCATGGTGGGGAGTACAAGAGAATCGCATCGGGTCACAATATTATGGCACGGGTCAAGGACATGACCGCTGTTCATGACATGATGGACGTCAGGACGCTAGAGATATTGTAGTTGATTCATTTCAAGAACAGATATCTCTGACGTGTTTTCACTCATATACTGACATACTTAGTTGCAGTGTCCGACCATTCAGTTTCCTGTAGCCAGACCATATAGAATCCTAGGAAGACAGATGTTCCTTCTTGATTATGCTGACCACCAGACTCATACAGCTGCGGGCAGCCTGCAAGCACGCATTCATGAAGTCGAAACGTTCCGAGACATAATGCCTGTTGAATTGATGATGATTGTAATTCGTATAGTATCTGTCTTCACTGCCCTGCACAGGCTGGTGCAGCAGTGCACACTGGCAGGAGCACTGACAATGGTACTCACAGGCTGATCGAGATCATGGACCATGTCAAGGATGAGCACATCATAATATCATGTTGAGGTGCTCCTACAACGTCTGTATCGAATCTCGATTGCCATATCCAAGCTTCTCGGGTGAAAAGTCAAAAATAACCAATGAGCTAACGTCAGTTTCCCATATTACCAGCGCAACATGCGACAACGCTTGTGCTTGCGCTCACAGTGATGGTAACACGAGTTGCACAACTTTCGGAAAGTGACCAATGATGCTTCAGAGAAGCTTTATAGGGCTTACAAAGGGCGATACACAATCGCTTCACGGCTAGAGGGTACAATTGACGCCCAGGCCCCAGGAACATAGTATAATTGGACCAGCCTTACATTCTCGCGGGCGCTAACTACACTCTACATCGCATCCCTACCCCAGCTACCCCGACAGCAATGCCAGACACCCCTGCCTCTCGCAAGTTCATTGATCTCATTCTTCAGACGTCATCCAAGTGGGCTAATTGGGACCCGCCCATTGAGATCAAGGTCAGTTTAGGCGCTCTGGTGATCGCCTGATTTTGTCTCATCTTCCATGGCCCGTGCTAGGTGGGAGACTTTGGGACGGTCAATAGGACAAGTGGAGAGCTTGAAGTGGAGGGGAATATCTACGATGCAGCGTTCCGAGAGTCATTGAACCAGCAAGGCTTGGTGATCGACCTGTCTGATCCATCGTTCCAGCCTATAAAGGGCGCAATCGAAGAAGACATAATTATGTGCTCGATTGGTGTCAGAAAGGGGAGACTTCACGCTGAAGCCAGAAGTGTGAGAGTGTATGCGATTCTTCCTTGCGCGCTATCATTCAAATGCTCTAATCGATCAGCTCCGCTTCTGCCTATGTCAAGGCCGAGTTCCAGTTCCAGGACGGTAAACGAGGCGCCGTCCTGGTGATGCACAAGCCCCAGCAAGAATATATCCTCAGGGCAGGCTTCTGGGTGTTATCCATAAGGCGAACGAGCTGAAGGATAAATATATCGTCAACAGCACATTTACGTGCCCGGGGTACTACCTCTACTTGTCTAACAAGTGTGCGTCTACTTGCCTCGTGCTTCATTGGTGGCAGTATGCTGATGGCCTGACGCAGCCGGAGAGAGGGTAGCGCTGGCGCTTACTGCCAGTGTACCGATTCCAGCTGCAATAGGTGTGACTACTGGCGGAGGAGCTTCGGTGGACTGGTGGACAGATGCTCAAGCAGCGTTTTCCCGAAAAGCATTTGACAAGGCTGGACAATACCGCTACACACCTCTCTACAGCCTCAAGCGCAGGCAAAATTGGCTCCAACGAGCTTTCCGCGGGGAAGAAGAACACCTGACAGAAGAAGATCTGTGTGTTATTGGTTCCTGCCTGAAAACTCATCATCTGTTCTGAAAATCGTCTAGGTGGCGTGATGTCCAGCAGGGCCATGGGACCCTCTTGACGAGGACGGAAACGAAGATCCCTTGATCGACGAAGTACGTCAGGATTTGCTCGTTCCTCCGATTGATCTGGCTTGACCCATGAATTACCTTTCAGACCGATGAAGACTTCTCCGCCCGCCAATCTGCGCTGGACGGCGCGGACGGCGAGTGAGGCTAACATAGTATGTGTACCACTCTGCATTTGATCAGATCGACTTTGTCCGTTGTCCAGTTTATCCTTTGATTTCAATCATTGGCTGGTGTACGTATCTCTACAATATTTCCATATCTCTATGAATCTGTATGACATGCAATGCATGTTTTGTTGTCGTTCTCGATCCCATATTAATTACATGCTTGTACTGTTCTCACGCCCCCTTGCCAGCCATTACTGTATTGTGTTCGATTGGACTCTCATAATAACATTACCACTACTAGTGCAACATGCGACTGCCAAACGACAACGCCTGCGACTGCACTCACAGTGATGGTAATGCCACCTCCAGGGAGTGACCGGTGGTGCTTTGGTGAAGCTTTGAAATTTGAAGGGTTGACAACTTCCGGAGTGAGAAGAAAGCTGTCATGCGATCACTTCAAGGCAGTACTTGGTAGCTACTAGCTAGACGCCTAAGAAACCTTATAAATCGTCCTGCCCTACAGCCTCGTGTGCGCCAAACCACGCCTCCGTATCCCTTCCTCCTTCCCTCGCCCAACTTGCCCTAGCAATGCGAGACACAGCGGCCTCTCGCAAGTTCATCGATCTCATTCGCCAGGCGTCGTCCAAGTGGGCTAATTGGGACCCGCCCATTGAGATCAAGGTCAGTTTAGTGATCGCTGCACCGATTTTGTCTCATTTTCGAGGTCATAGGTGGGAGACTATGGGAAGATCGATAATGACACGGGAGAGCTTGACATAGAAGGGAATATCTACGATAATTCGTTCCAAACGTCATTGGACAAGCAGGGCTTGAAGATCAATTTATCCGATTCATCATACCAGCCCAAGAAGGGCGCTGTCGATGACAACATGATCATGTCCTCGTCGGGAGTCAAACAAGGAGACTTTACACTGAAGCCAGAAGTGTGAGAGCGCATGCACTTCTTACTTGCGCGCTATCATTCAACGTGCACTGATCGATCAGCTCCTTCCTCAACCTGGCCTCTGCTTCCGTCAAGGCCGAGTTTCAGTTTCAGGAGGGCAAGCGGGGTGCTGTCCTCGTAATGCACAAGCCCCGACAGGAATATATCCCCCCGGGCAAAGTTCTGACTCTTGTCCACCAGGCCAGCGAACTGCAGGACAAGTATCTCGTCACCAGCACATTCACGTGTCCGGGATATTACCTCTACTTGTCTAACAAGTGTGCGTCTATTTGTTGGGCATCGTTGGTGGACAGTATACTGATGGCCTGACGCAGCCGGAGAGAAGGTAGGGCTAGCGCTCGCCGCTAATGTACCGATTCCAGCTGCAATGGGCGTATCTGCTGGCGGAGAAGCTTCTGTGGACTGGTGGACGGATGCTCAAGCTGCATTCCTCCGAAAAGCGTTTGACAAGGCTGGACAGTATCGCTACACGCCTCTCTACGGCCTGAAGTACCGAAGTAATGGGTGGTTGAAGCGAATGTACCGTGGGGATGAGGAACCCCAGCAGACAGAAGATGAACTGTAAGTTATTTATGATAGTGATCATATATGTTCTGACATGAACTTAGGTGGCTTGACTGCATGCCACCGTGGCAGCCCCTTGATGAGGACGGAGTCGAAGATCCCGTTGTCGGGGAAGTACGTCATGCTTCGCCCGCCCCCTCTATTGATCTTTACTCATGAATCACCTCAGGAAGATGAAGACTTTGCTCGCCGATCTGCGGTAGAGGGCTATTTCCCATTCGCATGATGATCATGATGTGCCTGTTTTGACCTGTTTGTGTTTTACCTGTTGGATGTTCGATTGATATCTCAGAGGATCTGCACTGCCTCTATATATGTACGACATCTCTCTCTCATCTGTATACTATGCAATGCATATTACATACACTGTTCTCACCCGCCCGAAGCACTTGTCAATGATCCCCGACACCGTCCGTACGATGTGAGGGGTAGCTGGGCAATAGCAAGGGAATAAAATCCCGTGCGTGCGTCGTTTAAATGCCCTTGACCACAAGCCTCGATGTCGGAAATTCCCTACTAAAGGTAGCGGGAATACTCGATTCTAATATAAGAGAAAGACTTGGACTCAGAAGGGATTCCAGGTTTCCGAAGACTCTGGTGGAGTAGACAAGAACACGAAATATATTGCGAAACAAGACGGCTAGAGCACAAGGGTATGATAGCAATAGAGTAGGTAATACGACGTCAACAAGCACATGGGAGTAAACAAGAAAACAAGGATGCCAACTTGTAAATTTGTATTGTAACATATGAAAGCAGATGATCAAACAGCAATACGACATGAAACTACACACCACTATGAATGAAAACAATCCTCTGCTTGAGCGGCACCATCTTTTTCACAGCGTACGTAGCCGCGTAGCCGCATCGAGTGCGTTGGCCGCCTTCGTACAGTCCATGGAACCATCCTTCAGATCATTGAACATATTCTCGTAGAAAGCTTCGACAACGTGCTTTGCGACATCGTCATCGACCACCCACAGAGTGCCGATGACGCTCTTGAACCCCGAAAACTGCAGGCCAGCTACAAGGTGGATGACCTCGTCCAGTGTCTTCTCATCGCCGACGGTGGTATGGCATGCGGATAAGAATGCAAATTCAGCGTGCGGAGTATCGTTCTCCATTATATCGGGCCAGGTGAAAATGACGCGGTCGTGACGCGCCTGCCGCGGCCGTGACGCGGCATTGACGCGGCACTACCAGTTCAATTGTCTATCGATTACCTTCAAATATCATGTTATGTCGCTTCAAACACTATTAATATTCATTATTGATGTATGTTCAACTGCAGTACTGACTCTAGAGTGCTCAAATGCACATCTCACCACATTTACAGTGCTTGCCGTGTACACCCTTCGCGTTCGTACAGCCTGGAGATATTTCAAGATCAAGTACTACTCCACCTCTGTACTGTCTAATGATCTAATGTTAGCTTGCAGATGCTGCATGCAGTGTTACTCGAGCTGGGTCAGCCTGTTAAGCTTCATCCCTTCAACCTTGTCAATGCACTCATAGTAGTAAGTACCATGTCAAGCCTCACCAATGCTGCGTCAAGCCACCTGCAATTGACATTAGTATTACCATGTCAAGTCTCAGTCATGCTGCAGCGAGCCTTCCCTGTGCTGCATGAAGTCACAAACCCACCGCGTCAAGATTTACCTACATGCCGCGTCAAGACTTACCTATGTGCCGCGTCAAGACTTACCTATGCCGCGTCACGGCCGCGTCAAGACCTACCTATGCCGCGTCACGGTCGCGTCACGGTCGCGTCACGGCCGCGTCAGTGCCGCGTCACACATATTCTGCCGCGTCGCTGCCGCGTCAGTGCCGCGTCACGACCGCGTCACGCCGCGTCAAACCTCATGCATGCCGCGTCAACTATACTGCGTCAAGACCTCTTGCATGTCAGTACTGCTATAGTTTGTCCGTTGGCAGGTCGTTTGATGGCGCGGTTGCAAATTCCCTTCGAGTATCGGATCACCTCCTAGTGATGTTGCACAAGGAGACCTCGTGGACGAACTCTGGCAGGACCGAACCAAGAGGCGTGAGATTCGGGTAAGTAGAAAAAACCGATTGGTTGTGCAAGTGTTCCTTTTAACACGAAGTATTCCACAGCTCGGAGAATGGGTCCACTCTTGGGATACTCCTCGCGAAGAAGATCTGATTCAAAACTTCATGTCAGCACCTGTGTCAAAAGAACTGGATGTTATTCTGCGACCTCATATTGCTGCGCTTCAGAGGCTCCTCGACAGTCCCAACTTGAACCAGGATGAGGCAGAAAGATATCCTGTTATGGATTTCATCATCCGTTCGAAGAAGAAGCCAGATGGTGTTGGTGCATACAGCATCCCATTTTGTGGAGACATCTCATCTCGCGAGTATGCAAAAATCGCACGTTGGTTCTCTGACAACATTCCCGGTGCTCCCAGTCAAGTCCAAAAATGGCTCGGTGGCATGCCTTTGGTGCATGCTTTCACGCTCGTTGTCGCTCATCGAAAGGCTGGCGAATTCAAAAAACGCGCGCAAGCTCAGAACAAGGAATGGCATGATAGCAAGTTGTTGAGGATGGCTTGGGCTGATCTTATGATAAGTTATCCCACAGACAGCTTCGTGGCTGACGTAGACCTCGAGTGCCTGACTGCACTGGAAGCAAGGATGTTCGAAGATTCAAAAGAAGCCGGAGCTGCAGGCAACCAGCAGTGGGGCTTGGATGCAGGTCAACACCACAGGCGGTGGAATCCATATCTCAATATTCCCAATGAATGGGTTTTGGGGCGAGAATGCAACGAGAGTGAATATGAAGTGCGTTACTTGTTACCAGCTCAGTGATAAGTCTCTAACTCGTCGTCACTGATAGCGTGGACCCTTGTTCAGTGATAACTCTGATGCCACATCCTCCGATGAAGTATCCGTGACTGTAGTAGTTCCTGCATGTCTGGGAGAAGAAGCTCTTGCAAAAGTTGCACCCATGAAACGTCGTCGCGGTTCACAGAGAGTCGAGAAAGGAAGGAAAGCCAAGTAGTCGTTGTTGTAGCTATACACTCGTTAGTATGATGAATGCAATACGAAAGAAAGGGGCACAGACCTAGAGCACAGAGGCCATGGGACTTACATGTCTGGGAGGAAAGCTGCGTCAAGCCTAGCGCGTCACCTAGTGGCTGCGTCAGTGCCGCGTCAGTGCTGCGTCTAGTGCCGCGTCAGTGCCGCGTCACTGTTACGTCACGCCGCGTCACAGCCGCGTCACGACCGCGGCAGGCGCGTCACGACCGCGTCAAAATAGCCACGCCCCATTATATCAAGCAGAGTGAGAAGTTTGTCTCTCATGGCGAACCGCGAATTGTAAGGCTGCTCACGGTCCTGCTTTACGTAACAAGCGAGGTGCACCCAGGGGTTGCGATGCAAGGCTTCAAGCCCACCTGCCCGTGTGGCCTCATCACCAGAAAGACTAGTAAACTTGACATTGGAGTGAACAAGTTTATGCACAAGCTCCAGCTCACTGTCGACAGCTGTGAGCACCGTACCTTGCCCTGCACCCGGCTGACTTTGTCTGATCGCCGTGAAGGAGGCAGTGATATCACTGATATGCGTCTTCATCATCTGTCGTCGATTTAATCACTTCGAGTCTTCGAATGTAAGCATGCGGTTAGTCAACGGTTAGTGGTATCCCGGACTGGCTCACCACTTCGCCATACAAAATCCTTCTCGAACATTGAAGGATAATATCTCATCGTTGTAGCAGAGTGCTAGGGCGCTGGAACCAAGTACTGGCAGGTCGCAGATGAGTCTAACATTAGAGAATGCAGAGAACTAAAGTTTCTGGTCACGTGATTTCACGCGTCATTCAAACCTCTGCGTAATGTTATTATTAACCATGCCTCCTGGGTTCTTCGACTACATGCGATCCGACTGTATCACGGACCGGCCCGCAACAACCTCTTCTGCTGGGGCTAGAGGCTCGTCAGAACCATCATATGGACTTCCGCGCCGATGTCGAGCGTCTAGAGGCATCACATGATGACTCTAATAACACTCCCAAATCATCTACCTCGAAGTATGTTTCTCACCCTCCACGCGAGTAATTTGAGGCAGGCGGACTCCAAGGCATACATTCAATTACTGTCACCCTCTTCCACACCACCCACCCACCCAGGCAATGGTATTCAAAAAGCCAAAGGCGAGATGGTCCAAGAAGCCAAAGGCAAGAAAACACACATCTAGGCGTCATCACTGTATATTTAATCTAACACAGGACGACCCAAATGCTAAGCAATCCTCTTCTGAAACCAAGGACTCGCAGATCGACAATGTGATCCAACTACTGAGCGCCACTATAGCGGCCATCAATGTTACAAGAGACATAGTACCCATCAATCTGGCGAAAGGTATCCTTGGAACGGTGGCGAACATTTTGAGTATTGCGCAGGTGCGTTGACGTAACCATTGGAAATATTTCATAGAGGATCCTCACATCTCTACAGTCAGTGATCAGGAACAAGGCTGATTTCCTGGTGATAGCCCACAAGTGCGAGACCATCAGGAAAGTCCTTGAGAGAACGACCAAGAATGCTACCATGGACGATCTGCTAGGATCTTTGGGGGATGCTCTATCGGAGCTTAACATGTGGGCTGAACCAATTTCACTGTCGCTGGAAACTGACGATGCTATGCAGATCAGTCAACCGTATCAATAGTGAGGTAGCGTCACGAAAGGAACAAGGGTTTTTCAAGAGACTCTTCTCTGTCACGATTGATTGCGACCATATATCTGGATGGGAAAAGGATTTAGATCGTGTCATTGTACTCTTCAATGTATGTTTCTGGGAGTTCATCTCCACTTCTACTGCTGAGTTACGTCTCAAGTTTGAAGCGATCACTGGTATCGCGATTGATGTGAAGAAGCTGGCTGCGGAACGCAATAGCAATGTCTCAAAGTAAGTTCTTATTTCAGCAGATGGCACATGTCTCTAAGTGCATTCAGGTATCGCTCGAAGGAACCTCCATCACGACCCACCATGTTCTATGGCCGAGATGGTCTCGTGGCGGAGTTGACGAATCTCGTCATTAATGATGAGCATATCGCGTTGATCGGTCCGGGAGGCATGGGCAAGAGTTCTCTTGCTAAAGCTATCCTCAATGAGAAACTTGTCCGGGAGAAGTTTATTGATAGGCGATACTTCGTGACCTACGACGGCCTTGATCCTTCGACAATTATGTTTGACGCTTTTATGACTCATTTCGCGGGAGTCCTCGGTATAGAGCTTGCTGGCACTGATCCTATGGGCCAAATATCCTCATTTCTTCGTGTCGCCAGTGCCCTCATTGTCCTCGATAATGCTGAGACCTTTGAAGAGGCTAGTGCATCGTCAGCGCTCATGGAAATACCATCAGCCATTGCAGAAATTGCAGCAATCCCCGGCATCATTCTCATCCTCACGTCTCGTAGTAGAAGGAATGCACCAAACGTGCGATGGATAATGAAGGATGTTCCGCCACTGGACATGAGCTCCGCTCAAGCAGCATTCTTTCAGATATACCATCATGTCAGTCATAGCGATGCCGAGGAAGACATAAAAGACCTGCTTAAGGAACTGGATTTTCACCCCCTTTCCATCAGCCTACTCGCAAATACTGCTCAGCAAAATGGCTGGTCTCCAGCAACACTGCTGAAGAGATGGGACAATAGGCACAGTGCAGTACTGAACCACGGTGTGGGAAAGCTGCAAAGCTTGACATACACCATGGAGCTGTCACTCAGCTCGCCGTCAGTCCAGACACTCGGAGAGGACAGTCGGCGTGCTCTGGCCATCATCGCTTTCTTACCCCAGGGTCTCAACGAAAACCTGGCCAGCGATTTGTTACCGTCGCTCCTGCAAGTTGACACTATGTGTGATGTCCTATGCAGGCAATCTCTCGTTTATCGTCAAGACAGCTTCATCAAGATGCTTACGCCCATTCGACATTTCGTGCGAGATTCCTTGGGAGATTCCTTGCAACCACTTAACTCCCCTTGTTTGCGAAACATCTGCGACTTCTACTATTGCACTGTCCGACGGTGTTCAGAGGCACGCAATAATTATGCTAATATTATCATTTCGGATCATCTCAACATTGAGCATGTAGTTGCTTTCGACCTCGCACACGTCACTGGAGAGACTTATCACGCTTGCTGGACATTTTTGGGGTGCTTGAGGTTGCATCTACCTCGCCCAACTGCCCTCGCCCCAATTATTTTCAACATCATCGAGAACTCCTCCATGTGGACACCAAAATAAAACTGCTTGTGGCAGCTAGGCTTGCTTTACTTCACTCTTTCTCAGCTCACAGAACAAATGAAGGCCTTCAAAGCTGCCGAGGCACTCTATCTTACTGCCGGCAACCACGAGAATGTGGCACACTGTGTTATACGATGCGCAGACATATACAGATGCCAAGGCCGCTTTATTCAATCCCAAAAGCTCCTTGAGAACTTTCAATGCTCCGACTCGTGGATATATCTCAGCAAACCAATGAAATTCAAAGCTTGGTTTTTCCTAGATGATGCCCGGAAGTACACATTCGCAACATCTGCGGATGAATTGTTTATAAAATCTATGGATGATCGCTCCTGGGGCTTGCAGTCTAAAGTTCGGCACTGGCGGACTAAATGGTACTATGGGGGAGAGATTGTCCAGGTCAAGACGCACTTGGAAAATCTTTCCCTTCAATGCCAACAGATGGGAAATCTCTCCGATCGCAAGGAAGCACTTCTGGGCCTCGCAGAAGTCGCATTTTACGAAGGCAGGTTATCCGACGCAATGGATATCCTGCAGAAAATTGTAGATATGTTCGAGGGAAAAAATTCGGATGATGTCCTTTGGTTCACCGTGTGGAAGGCTATTGTTGCAAGCATGCAGGAGAATCATGCCCTTGCACGGGAGCTCGTCCTCCAAGCCTCTGGACCATTCGAATTTCTTGCGCTGCACGATGCACGCACATTTCTCCACAGATCTTATGGCTCGGCACGCATCGAGCTCACCGCCGGCGAGTACCACAGCGCCAAGTCTCAATTCACTGCCACGATTGAAAGCTGCAATATGCAAGGCGACCTATTCTATAAAGCGTCCAGCGTCCGTGGACTGGGGGAGTGTGCTTTTATGCAAGATAACTTTGCTTTAGCCGCAGAGTGCTTCGCAAAGACACGGCTTTTGTGCTCTGAAATGGGAGTGCCTTCCGAACACTTGTACAGTTGCTCACCACTTGGTGTTTTGCCGGACAAGTTCGAAGGATGGGCGTTATTTTTGGAGGGTCGGTCGCCATTCGCGAATGTTATGTAGATCATGGCATACGATGACCGTTGTACAAATATTATTGTATATCTGTTGTATCTTTGCTGTATCTCGTACTATTTACCCCTACTAGTTTCATGACTACACATCCGTACCATGGACACACTCCTCCAGGTCTCAGGGAAGGTACTTAAATACCGTTCATGTGTGTTTGAGGCCGAGATAACTGTGTCGAACTCGCTTCATGACAAGACTTTGAAGCAGACGCATAGGTGTTCGCCGACGTCCTCCATCTTCAACGCATCCATCTGCCAATGTGTATTGTTAACTGTTGGATATAGCCCACAATTTACCTTATGCTCGTCCATCCTTATTTACCGTATATAGTATTTCGGTCATTTCCGCAACGCTCACTTAGTACCCGCGCTCATTGTCGCCTTCCCTCAGTCTTCTATCCGAGACTGAGGGTACGTCCATTCTCGCCCAGATACACGACTCGTTACTAACTTATCGTAGCATTACTTACACCTTTGTATCTAGGTGTTTACTTTATTAACAACTACAGCTGTCTGCAGCAAGGATGGCGCAAGCAGCATCAGATTTGAAATGATTGCGTTCGAAATTTCGCGTAACTATCGCAGACGAATCTCGAGATCGAATCATTCTCCCAAGATAGCTCAGGTAAGTATCTTGATTATGAAGGCAGGGGGAAACGAGCAGGAGTAACATTTTCATTTTCGACTGTGGAACTTGAATATTGACCAATCATTGGCACGGCATGCGCATCATCAGCAAACTACCAACTTCGTCTACAGAAGACTTAAATTCACACCCTAGCCACAGTCAACCACAACACTTCACACTTCACACAAAGCTCACAGCATACAGTAGCTACAGCACCACTTACGTCCAGTCACTCACAGAGTCACAGTTTCTTCCAGACTTCGACTATTACTAGCACAGGCTTCAAGTTGCAAGTGTCATGATCATACTATAGTACTAGTAGTGTACACTGTGTACTTAGTATATTTCGGAATCATTTACATCACTCATAGAAGTGCACTGAAAATTACGAACCAATGCGAACATATATTTTGGACATATAAACAATATCGCAAGAATTTACATGGTACATATGTTGAACATAAAAAAAAACGAGGAAAGCGCCAACGAACAGAATCAATCAAGTTGAATGGTGACATGCCGTGCATTTTCTAAGTTGTCTGTGATGTGTTCAGACATCAGTTCATCCTGTGATTGTTGGCATTGGTATGACCTTTCTTGCCTTATCTTGGGTTCACCTTCGATGCCATACGTTACACAAGCTTCTTTACTTCTTGTACCATACGAACTCTACCGGTTGTCGATCCTCCGTCGATCCTCCGTCTCTTAGCTAAGCCGTTACTGTTCATATTTTACCTAGATGCGTCCTCGACAACACCTCAGTATTGTTTCCCAACAACTACTGAGGTGTGTATGCCTGTCTCTAGCATCTCGTATTCATTTCACTGACGTACTACCTATAGTTTGCTTAGGTACTTAATATCAGTATTGTTTCCCAACAACTACTGAGTTTGCTTAGCGCACAGGTTATGAGCCCTGGGCTCTAATCAGCCCAGAAAATCACACGAAGCAAAGTACTCAATACTCACATTTATATAACGGCTAAACACCTCTCGACGCAATGGGAAAATTTGACCACATTGCCGAATTGACCGGCTCCGATAACTATCCCAGTTGGCGACGAGCCGTAGAATTAGCCCTAGTGGGAGAGGGTCTGTGGAACCACTGCAGCGCCGGCATCGATCCCAATGACATCGCGGAATTCGCAAGCGACATGCCCACAGCTGCAACTAAGGGACATCCCACAGCCGCAGAACTCACACTCATAAAGGACTGGATAAAGGAAGACGCTCAGACGAAGGCCATCATCGGAAGGAGACTCTCACCCGTTGTTCAAACCATCCTTGGAGAGAAACTGACAGCTCATCAGCAATGGGAGATGCTTTCCAAACACTTTGCCCGCCTCGACGTTACCTCCCAGTATGAACTTCAATCCCAGCTCTTCTCCGAGAGATTGAAGGATCCAGACGATGCTTCACGTTACCTCGGAGTGTTTGAGAATGGTCGTCGTAGGTTCGCGGAGATGGGCGTCACCTTCACAGACAGAGAAAGCATCTTCATGCTTCTCAATGGTCTTCCTGAAACGCCCCAGTGGGTTGTGTTTCGTAGTCTTACTATGGCGAAAGCATCTTCAGCCACAGTAACATCCCCGACTCCAGCTGCAGGACTCACCTTTGAGGAAGTAGCCACGTCATTCACCGAAGAAGCGAATTGACAACGCGGCAAACAGAGAATGAATGCCCGCCCGGGGTCAGAATATGCCAATGCCACTGTCACGCACAATCAAACCAAGCGTAAGACGAACACAGCAACCGGGGTATGATTCGTACGAATCCACAAGCAAAACCCCAAGGGGGTGCCTTGCGAGAACCCTGCATGCGTCGGCCTTCCCCGTTCATTGACACATGATGTCGAACATTGCATGCAACCTGGCAGAGGGATGGAAGGGAAGGCACCATGGCGAGGTGAACGAGGTGAACGAGGAGGCGATCGTGGAGGTAAACGGAAAGACGTATCTGCTGCAGCTACCGAGTCCAAAACCACCCCTGCACCTTCCTCTTCCTCCACTGAAACATCAGCGCTAGCTGCCTCATCATCTCACACACGCGATTGGTCCTGCGCCGTAGTCGAGGAACTCATCAATGAGTCGTTGCTGAAGGACGAAGACATCACCTGCATCACCAGCCAGATGCTGTCCACCATCCTAGATTCGGGCACTACGTCAACGCTCATAACAAATCGGAGTCACTTCTGGACTTACGACTCGAGTGCGAAGGTCACTGTGAAGACCGCCAACCACGGCAAGTTAGTCACTGCCGGACAAGGCGATTGCGTCGCTGAACTCACCATCAATAACCAGGGTTCAATGTCTGCATCTTACAGAGTGCCTCCATGCCCCTGGGGCATTAATCAATCTGTTGTCAGTGGGGCGTATGCTTAAGAAAGGATGGGCATGTAACTTCTTACCTTTCCCACCCCGCTGTCAAATCGTTTATCGCGGAGATAGCCTAGGCGATGTTCACATGACCGGGAATCTTGTGTTCCTGGATCTTCGATTCATTCCACCTTCCACTCCATCACCGCATCTCGAGATCTCGGCATTTGCCAAGGTCCCCTTGTCCTGGGACCTGTGGCATGCACAACTGGGACATCCCGGAGGTGAGGCAGTGAAACGCCTGCCTCTTTTCTCCACTGGAGCAAAGGTCAACACCACTCTTCCCCTCTCCACTTGTGAGCCATGCATCATGGCGAAGCATCCTCGTAAGCCATACCCGCCTTCCAAGACACCACGGGCACTCGCTATGCTCGACCTTGTCCACTCAGACCTCTGCGGTCCTTTTCCTGTCGAGACGCCACATGCGAAACGCCACTTCATCATCTTCCTCGACGATCACTCCAACCTCCTTAACTTGCAACTTCTCGCGAGCAAGGACCAAGCTTTGGAAGCATGGGAGCTTATCCGTAAACGCTGGGAGAACCAGGCTGGTCGGCGTGTTCGAGTGTTTCATTCAGATAATGGTGGTGAATTCATCGGGGGGGGCGTTCACTCAAGCATTGACGTCTGCAGGTATCACTCGTCAGCTTTCTGCACCCTATGCACACCAGCAGAACGGCAAGGCCGAACGTGTGATCCGCACTGTTGAGGGCAGGCTCTTTGCCATGCTTGAGGCCGCTGACCTGCCTATGAGCCTGTGGGGCAAGGCTGTGCTGACAGCCTGCTATCTTTGGAATCGCAGCGAGACCTCCACCCTTCCTCTTGGTGTCATGCCTTATGAAGTTCTTAACGGCCGCAAGCCGGACTTAGCTCATCTACGTGTCTTCGGGGCAAAATGCTTTGCGTGCATCCCCACAGAGCTGCAGACCAAGGGCGGACCGCATTCCCGTCTCGCCGTATTCATGGGTTATCCGGAAGGTGTTAAAGGTTACCGTCTTTGCGACAGGGAGAGTGGTGCGTTCTTCACTGCGCGGGATGTAATCTTTGACGAGAATCTCCCGTCTATCGCTCACCACTCTGACTCCGACGGTGAAGAGGACGAATCACCCATTCCTGTCACTTCCTCAGCTCCAGCGCCTCCATCCATGCCCTCAGCTATCACACTTCCATCGGCTCCTCCTGCAGCACTGCGTCATTCGACTCGTACAAGGATTCATACTCCTGCTGGGCAGACCTTTGTGGATGAACTTGCCGTGTCCAAAGCGCATCTGATGGCTCTACGTCATGCCTGAGCAGACCGCGCTGCTGAGAACTCTCTCCGTGAGGGGGTGGACACGGATGATCGCATGGAAGTCATTCCAGAGGACCTCACCAATATCGAGTCTAACGTTGACGTCACGGAGGTCATGGCAAACGCCTGCATTGAGGAACACGCTCACATCGCAATTCGCAGCAACTGCAAGTGCAATCCTTCCAACCTGGACTATGATATGGCAATTCCCCCTGCTACATACAACGAGGCCATGCAACGCTCTGACCATGTGCACTGGCTAGCCACCATGAAAGCTGAGCTATCGACGATGAAAGACATGAGTGTTTACAAGCTGGTGAAACTACCCGCAGGACGGAAAGCTATCGGTAACCGCTGGGTTCTCGAATTCAAGGAGGACAATAAGGGTGGACCAGTTCAGAAGGCGCACTTGGTGGCGCAGGGTTTTTCACAGATCCCTGGAATCGATTATGGAGCCACCTTCGCACCAGTAATCAAAACAGCATCGGTTCGCTTCATAGCAGCCTTGGCGTGTTGTAATGACTGGGAACTAGACACATTCGACGTGAGACACGCTTTTCTCTGGGGAGTCCTGAAAGAAGAAATATACATGCGTCAGCCTAAGGGTTTTGAAGAGGGTGACTGGACCACGCTCGTCTGGCTCATGCTCAGAACCATCTATGGCTTGAAACAGTCAGCCATGGAATGGTACGAGCAGGTCAGGGGAATCATGATGGAACTCGGCTTTACTCGCTGCGCCGTTGACCATGCCGTCTTCATTTACGACAAGTCCACCCCCTCCGCAGGTCACATCTTCTGCATCATAGGTTGGCACGTCGATGATGGCATGGGTACCTCGAACTCGAAGCCTTTTCTCACATACGTCAAAGGTCGCATCGCTCAACGCTTCGGCATCAAGGACTTAGGGCTGATCACCAAATTCCTCGGTATCCAGTTCGAGCGCTCGTGCTCAACTCGTCAACTTTGGATGCATCAAGGCGAATACATCACGCACCTCCTGGACGAGTACGATCTCCTTGACTGCAACCCAGTTCAGCTACCTCTCGATGCCAAGAATCCCTTCGGTCTTGCGTCGGACGTCCACGACGACATCCCGAACCTCCCTACTCGTTATCGTAAGATTGTCGGAGAGCTTTTGTACCTTTCCATCTGCACCAGAGCTGACATCTCCTTCGCCGTCAACGCCCTCGCCCAACACTGCGCCAATCCGGCACCACGCTTCTATGCAGCAGCTAAGTGTCTCCTCTGTTACCTCAGCGGTACGCTGAACTATCGCGCTCACTACGGGGGTGATCGCGCAGACGAGAAGCTTCATGGGTACTGTGACGCTGATTGGGCAGGCTCACCTGATGATCGCCTATCCATCTCGGGATACACCTGGTTCTTCGCCGGCGGCCTCATCGCACACGTCTCCAAGAAGCAGACCACACACGCTGTCTTCTTAGATAGCAGATCTATGGAAAAACCCTACAAAAAGAATATACCCAATAAACCAATACTATCTCCACGGTCAGCGATTCAGACAAATACCAATGACTGATAACGTGGTTGTTCGTGGGGTGGTAGGCAATCGGTTACCGAAGTTGCTAAAGATGACAGCGGGAAAGATCGGTCAGTTGGGGACACAAACAAACAGGAAACAACAAGAATAACTCTCAGAAATACTACTAGGAACTACTACGTAATGCCTAAGACAACTGGTCTTGCGTCTGCTAAAAACTACGAAAAATATTCTGTGCGAAGCTAACAACACTATACCCTCGAAGCGCCACTCAGGCTGGTCAATGGATAGGACTGCTCAGTGTCCAGAGGACTTTCTAATACTATGACTCCTGCTGCAAGGAACTCTCTGCGAGTATTAAACAGTTTCGACAGGAACGGGCTAATTTGGCTTTCAGTACCAAACCCCTATCACTAGCTAAAGTCTTTCGACAAATGATACCCTAATACACTACCACATGCAGGTGTGTCTGGTCAAGTATATGTCTTAGCAAGCTATAGATCCCCCCACTAAGCTACTCTTAGTCTTAGATGGCAGAAAGAGATCAACACAATAAATTTCACGATAGGTTCGACGAAAACGCGAAAAATAGCGATGGAATAAAAGAATGAATTTCAAGGTCACCTCGGATGATGACGATGAAGGAAGTGGTGTCACTCAAGCTCACCGTCTCACACAGCTATCTCAAACTTTCTCACAGTTCTCACTGTTGTCTAGCTTAAGTTACGCTTCACACCTTACACTCAAACTTTGAACTAAATCTTCGAGGGAAATCTTATTTTTATTTGAGGCAAAACTTGAGTCCTTATATACACAAAATTAGTGGCTGTGCTATGGCTAATTCTAGGAGTCATAAGAGTCAATATGAGTCATTATTTGCGGCTATGCGCTGAAATATAGGTAAATGAGTCAACTCGAGTCATACTGAGTCAGAAGGAGTCAAAAAAGAGTCAAAGTGAGTCATACCCAGTCATAGTGAGTCAGAGTGAGTCATAACATTTCTGACTCTTAGTGACTAGGCTCGAAAGAGCTTACATAAGCTAGATATATTCATGATTTGTTGAACCAATTAAAAAAAAATATGACTCGTGGGAAAAAAAAGTGTATTTTGAGTATTACACTAGATTTAGCAGGGTAACTTAAGTCGAAATATTTTTGTAATATTCCTAACTTAGCAGGGGTATTATAGGTAAAAAAGTTAAGTCATTTCATCGAAAATTGGGACGGGAATAAAATAATTAAAAATATTACATCTAAGAAATCGATCAACTGTTGAAAAAGTAAGGTACAGTAATCGTTGAATAAAACTCATAGTGTATCACTGGTAAGGTAAGTAGCTATTAGGAAGGTGTTTATCAGTCATGCACCGAACTGGTTTGGTGCAGGTCAATGCACTCTCTTCGACAGAAGCCGAGTATATGGCCGTCACCCATGCGATACAGGAAGGTATCTGGCTGAAGTCTCTTTTCACTGCCCTCCATGTCCCAGTGCCTCTCCCCATCGTTCTCTACATCGACAACACTGGCGCAATCGCATTGTCCAAGGAAGCCAGGTTTCACATCCACTCCAAGCACATCGACATCCGCTATTACTTCATCCACGAGTATATTGAGAACAGCATCTTTCTCCCCAACTGGTTGCTGTCCCATAAGAACGTCTCGGATATCCTGATGAAGGCTCTACCTCGTCCCTTGTTCGTTAAGCACGCCGAGGGGCTGCAATTGGTGTCACACAAGTAGCATCTCAGCGAGGGGGTGTGTTGGCATTGGTATGACCTTTCTTGCCTTATCTTGGGTTCACCTTCGATGCCATACGTTACACGAGCTTCTTTACTTCTTGTACCATACGAACTCTACCGGTCGTCGATCCTCCGTCTCTTAGCTAAGCCATTACCGTTCGTATTTTACCTAGACATGTCCTCGACAACACCTCAGTATTGTTTCCCAACAACTACTGAGGCCCAGTGAGCACTGGCTATGCTCGGATAGGCCTAGAAATGCTGGCAGTGACTTTCCCGTTTTGTATTATGTCGGATTGTGCTGGTTTCTTATCAACATACACACACCTTCGTATCGTGTTACATTTCTTTGCACTTTCGTATCACAACTTGCAAGGTTACGCACTTCAGTATCACGCGATCGCAACTTGCAAGGCACCAACTTCGCTAGCTTCACTTCACAACATGCAAATCTTGTATCGCAAAGCACGAACATTGTCGGACCCTTGTAGGCTTTGATCCCACTGTATTGCTGGTTTGTAGTAACTCCCTTTGGTGTAGCCAGGGGGCGAAATAAATAGGTGGAACTGGCAGAGGGAACGGTAGAAGTTCTCGTATGTATTCAAGATCTTGTTCAAAGTTCTATGTATTAAGGCTTTTGTCGTAATCTAGCATGTTTCCGAGCTCTAGTTCTGTAACTCATTTCAACAAGTACGCATTTGTTGCTTCCTTGTCACACGTGATATATTTTAGAGCGCATATATTCACGAAAATACAGGCATACCCCATCTTCAGGCTCGCCAACAATGGCTGGAAGCTTCACCATCATCTTATCCCTCCTGGCGTAGAAATCACATCTAAAATGCTGGTGAGAACGAGAATAGCAAGAAACGCAAGCAGTCGACATCTCCCGAGTCCATCAAGTCGGAGGTCGACAAGAAAAAAATCAAAAGTATGAATCGTACTTGTCTAATCAATGTTGCTTATTTTTTGCAGTTGATCCTTTGGCATCTCCTGCAGTAATAGCGCCACCTGGAGATGCTACAGAACCACATGTCTCGACATTACCTCTAGCTGCTCCAAGTCCATCTCCGCCTGCTCCAAGTCTGTCTCCGCCTGCTCCAAGTCCATCTCCAGCTGCTCCGAGTCTGTCTCTGGCTGCTACAAGTCTGTCTCCACCTGCGCAACGATCTCCGTCTCTGGCTGCTACAAGTCTGTCTCCACCCAAGTAACGATCTCCGTTTCCAGGCTGCTACAAGTCCGTCTCCACCCGAGCAACAATCTCTGTTTCTGGCTGCTACATACGTTGGCTGAAACAAACCAAGTTGGATGGCACAACTGAGGAGTTCAATGCCTACTACAGCTCCCTCACAGCAACACAACGCATGGTGCAGATCTATACTACTGTCTTGGACATTGACTGACATGTTCCAGGAATACAACAAAGACGCAGCGAATTTGGTAGCAACCGACATGTGGAGCAAGACTGTGTGCGACAGCAAGATACACTAGTCCTCTAGACAGGTGTTTCGACATGTTTCAGCATTTTATCGAACCACCTTTGTGCCGTTTTCTGGCTGTTTTCGTATTAGTATTGTTATTATTCCTGCATTCGCATATGCATACCAGGCTACTAGCAATACCAATAATATCATATTTGAGTATAATGGAGCGTACACGAAGGGGACAACCAAGCAAGTGATAATATGCGCTCATGTGCTGAATCGTGAAAACGACACAAGGGAGTATAAGGGAGACTGCCCCCGCATATGGGAAATCTGCTATTTTTCTCATCATGGGTTGGATTATGCTGTGATGTGGCTTTCTTCATGACCAGCTCTACCAACATACCTCGACATATACTGCCCTCTCCCAGCATAGCCAGTGCTCACTGGGACTGAGGTGTGTATGCCTGTCTCTAGCATCTCATATTCATTTCACTGATGTACTACCTATAGTTTGCTTAGGTACTTAATATCAGTATTGTTTCCCAACAACTACTGAGTTTGCTTAGCGCACAGTGATACCAGTATAACAAGCTTACCGGTGTGCAGACATCCCTGTCCGGATAGAGGGGCCTGAGAGTGATGAGTCTAACCACGCTTCTTGAAGACAACTCGCATATATCCTAGTCCAAGGTCCACATGATGGCATCATCCAACCTCTTCCCCGCAGTTTCAGCTTGGAACCTCAACAAGCTTGACAAAACCTCGTGTTCTCATAGTATCAAATCTGCGAGGGCCTTCTGAGCTCGAAAAACGTTGCGCTTCGCTCTTATGAGGTCCATCATCAGGTTTTCTTCACTGTCAGATGGATCTTTGATGGACTGTTGAGATGCCGATCCTTTTGAGACTTTATAAAAACGTTGAAGACTGACTCACCATAGCATTGAAATTGTCAACAACTTCCAATATATCGGACATACCACTAGTATGATAACTGGTGTGCGGATTCGAATGACATGGCTCACGAGAGTCCCTGTCGCTGTTGTGGTAGGCTTGGAGAGAGTTTTGTGAGTATAAACCAGATGCGCTGACTGATAAGGATTGTATAGTAGAAATGGTCATTGTATGCGAAGAAGGATTATCGGAAAGTGTCGGGCCTTTGGTCATCGAAGGATTATCGGAAAATGCCAGGTCTGGACTTCGTATGTTGACGACTTCAGCATGCCCGAAGCTTCAAGTTATTGTCCTTCGTGCGGCAAGAAATTCAAAGATCACTCATCTGTCACTCGCCATATGAGTCAGCCCTTATCCAGATGTAATACTTGGCTTGACGACCTGATCCAACTCGAGTAATCCAGCTGCTCCCCACCGGAAGATCATCCCATGGAATTGGACGACATCGAACCTTACATATCTGAGTCCTATGAACCAGTGGATTCGGGTGACGTTTTTAGTGATGGAGAGAGTATGGAGAG